>OX442354.1:16134422-16176694 GCA_949357725.1 Hyperoplus immaculatus
TCTCACAAAGAGCAACCTTGGTGCAGGTGAAAAGGGTCAGAGGTAGGAGGCAGGTGTTAGTGTGCTGTCGGTGAAGGGCTTTCTGTGAATCCAGTAATGATTGATCACCAAGGCTGCAGAGGAACATAATAAATCTGGGACACAGCTTTGGACTGGGCTAAGCAATACTTTTTTTAGCAACTTTTTATGACCTTGAGCTTCGTTCTTAAGGCTGTGGCTTCATTGTGTGCAGCCAACTAAACCCTTTATTGAAATGACTTTTCTAATATTCATAGAGTATTTACCCAATAAAAATCCAATAGAAGAATCTACTGTACCTTGGCCCAAATCAAGTAAAACATTGTCTGCGAACGGTAGACATATAATGACACTTGGTGGTTCAATCCGTATATATCTGGAAGAATTTATTGCACCATCATTTCAGTTGTGTAAGGTATTCATGGATAAAACTGCTTAGGTTTGCCTCACCACTGTACGTCTTAACCAGCTTTGGGTTTGGAAACAGTCCCATTATCCAAGTGGCTACAGACTCTGTTCTCTCAGACTCAGAGACTATACTTTCAACTATTCAAAGATGTATTGGTAACAGTATGTTTGTTTAAATGTCAGCTTTTTTGGAACAGTCGAGAGTGAGAAAACCTGAAAGCTGGGTCACACAGGGCTGCAAGTTTGTACTAGGAGACTGTTAAAATCTGCCTCCATCAGCATCGAGGCAATGGAAACCAAGTAAAAGACAATAAAGACAGGGTGTCCACCCATGCTATATTAGTGTCCTGTGTGTACAGTAGTGAGTGAAGCATGTGTGTCCATGCATTTAGGAAGGTGGTAAGTTATTTTGTGTCCATTCTCTCCCACATCATCTTCCTGTTCAAGGCTATTGTTACTGGCATGGTGGCCCCATAAAGGGTATACTTGTGAACTAACCTCTCCTAAACCACTTAAAGGTGGAGTCAGCTGTTCTTAAGAATGATTGTTGTCAAAACCCTTTTCGTCAAAATCAGTGAATATCTCCTCACCATCCACTACCTGTACGTACTGTGTGTGCACTTAAAGAAAATCCGATGTAAATACACAAACTAGGCTCTGTAAATGGAGATGTTGCCACGGTGGGCCCCTTTGTTAACATACCCTTTGTTTACATACCAGTTTACAGAGCCTAGGATGTGTATTAACACTGGATTCAGCACATATAGTATATATTGTCACATATATTGTCATAATTGGCATTATTTATTCTATTCACCCATGATGCTTTTCTTACGATGCTTTCAATCAAAGGCCACCAATCTTTCTCTATTTCTCATGTATGTTCTCTATGTTCTCTTGTGTGATTCTCTTTTACAAGTGGTCTATACAAAATGTTAATGAGCAGATTTAACCTTTAGTAGATTTCGTAGAGCCAGAGTTTTGTTGGACAGCTTTCCCAACCCATGTTTTTATCTGGAAATCCTTATTAAAGTTTGTGAGTTTATGAATGAGTAAAATCAGTCAGTGAAGCTCTCTTTTCTCCAATTTTAATTTGAATGTTTTTTTACCAGCATTGCACTCAAGCTTGTGTCCTCTCGTTCTCTAGGGATCTGACACACTTAAGAGAGGGGGCATTCTCCTTGCTAAAACATTCATGACTATTTTTGTTATTTACTCTCTGTGAAAGAGAAAGAGTAAGTCAGATTGTGAGAGAGAAAGAGAGCACCAAAAAAAGAACCAATTCTCGTCTGTTCTATAACTCTCCTCCCTTTTGTGTGGGTGGTCAATGGAAGGGGGTCAGTGTGGTTTAGACTTTGTGGGTGAGAACTAAATGTGAGAAGGACGGAGCATGAATGTGTGGTTATGTGTGTGTGTGTGTGTGTGTGTGTGTGTGTGTGTGTGTGTGTGTGTGTGTGTGTGTGTGTGTGTGTGTGTGTGTGTGTGTGTGTCACCAAAAAGGTGTTATAACGGCAAAGCCATAATGCAACCTTCAGAGGTTGGTCCTGTAATGAGATCCTCAATGTCTGTTTTTGACAAGTTCAGCTTTCCGCTGTGAAAGCAAATGTCGCCTGTTTGCCAGACTTGGCAGACTGTTGCATTACACTGCAAAACGTGAGCTGCAGCCCACATTAACATATTCTAATGGCTGATGTGGTCAAAAGTAATCCTGCAGTTTGGACCATGAAATATTAGCGAATCATACAGTATGACATTACTTATCCTCCCAGTTTTCCACTGTGAGTGCACAGGGTAATGCTTGGCTGCACTGGTCAAGGTCATTTTCCCATGCTGGACAGTTTGATCATTGGCTCCCAGATCTGGCATTACCTGCCCAGTCCAATTTGGCTTGGCAGTGATTCTTCACTATCTGTCAGTTTCCTTGCTTGGCAAAGCTGTACAATTTATAGTCCTGAGACCGTTTAGTAAAGGGAATGGAAGATACAACATTGACACACAATAAAGACATGAAAAAGCTGAGGAGGAGGCCTTGAAAAAATGACAAAAAGGATAATAGGAGCAGTTCATCTACAGCTAATACAACGTAATGTATTTATTTTTCTTTCAATAAAAAAGTGGTTCTTTAACCAAGTGATTATCAGATTATGCTGATCATCACTTTCCATTGCGTTCTCTTTCTGCAGAGATGTTGGAGTCTAACAACCTCATAACGTTTGAAGGCCTGGCCGACAGCTCTTCCTACCACACCTTCCTGTTAGACGAGGAGAAAGGAAGACTTGTGGTGGGAGCAAAGGACCACATCTTCTCATTTAACCTCATTAATATCAGCAGAGACAATGTACAGGTAAAACCATTTTTTGAGTCTGTCTAGTTGTTCCATCCATTTATCATGAATGCAAGTCTGTTTTGTGTTGTTTTTGACCAACTTAATATCTGCCTTGTGTGTGTGCATCTCCATCACGAGTGCCAGTCAAGGGCTCAGGTATCTCGGGACTTTTCTTTTCTGTATCTGCAGAAAAGTGCTTCATGAATATTTCAGACTAAGGCTGTCGCACACCATCACACGCTGTGCCAGGCATGTTAGCTGCTCTCTGCACACCTGGATGAATAATAGAGTAAACTGAAACAAAGTGGATAACAAATCGCATTGTGACCCCTTCAACCCTCATATACACACATGCATGCACACGGGCTGTAGTTCTACCGACTCACTCTGAAACATTGATTTTAAGGAGGGTCGAATCTTTTCTAACATGTACAGACACTGTGTTTGTGTTACAGATCCCTTGGCCAGCTTCTCCCACCAGAAGAGATGAATGCAAGTGGGCAGGAAAAGATCTCTCTGTAAGAGCAAAGAAACCTTTTTGCCCCTGTACTCCCACAGTCGTTTGGAAATGTATTCTCTTGTTCTTTGAAATATGTGAAACCTTCAAGGTCCTAAAGTAAAACTATGTTGTAGCAGCACTAAGATTAAATGGGATGTTTGCTTCATATATGTATGGCATTTGAATTATAGACAACATGTTATATATTTATATGTTTTCAGCTTGTTTATACCAGTGTGTTGAAATAACGTGTCTGTCATATTGACAACACATGGCCTAGCAGCTGACCACAGGTCTGAATATAATCTCAGAATGAGACCATCATTTGTCCTCTTATCAAGCCTGTGGGCATTGCATTTAGTATAGTGATGCCTGATAATGTTAGCATGATAATGTTTTATTAAATTTGATAAGCTCTATTTAAAACTGGAACGAATTAAGATCTGAGGCCTATTCAGACTCCCTACCTCAACCAACTCTCACATGACAAGCCAAGAATCACGTCTCCTGTACTCGGCCTAGAGCAGCTTGTGTGGTGTTGTGAAACCCAGTGTAAACACACTGAGAGAATGTATCAGCTCCCTGCAAACTGTGTTATGAATTATATTTTAAATAAATCCTAGAACAAAAATAATCTGTTTAAATATGCAATCATGGCAATGCTGTTCATTAGTTTACTGCCTGGACATTGCCCAGCACAGGGCAAGCTCTCCTGCCCTTATATCATTCCCTCATTCTAAGCACCATGAAGTCCTTTGTGGGTTTTATGTAAACATTGTGGCATGCATGAATGAGGTGCCCTAGGGATGTGGTCTTCCTGTTATAGAATCGGAGGAGAGTGAGAATTGAAGGGAGGGTGATGGAGAGAGATGGAGAGTGAGTCTTGCGTATGGCCCACTACTGCAAGCCAATATGTGTGGAGATGACGCAGAGAGGAAATAAAAAGATAGAAGGATGTGAAATGTATGATACAAATAAGACAAGAAAAGCGATGGCTATTGCGAATACTTACACATTTCTTGATCAAATTGCAGACACTTATCATTAAGTCTTATGGCTTGTAACAATGATGTCCATTGCTCATATTACCCCACACACAGACACACAGGCCATATAAATCTGAAGCAATACAGCTGCTGAAATGACAACAGCTTACACAAACAAATGCTGCTCTCTGCTGATGACCTAGTAAGGCCAGATAAACTTAGTCATGCATAATTTGTGGCGCTATTCTCTCGTTCCCTTTTTTTTTTTTTGGCTTATGTGATGACACATTCAGTTTTATTTGAGGTCAGGTCTACTAAAGCACGTGTTGCCAGAGCACGAGGAGATATGCCATATGGTAGCGGAGCAATGCCTAGAACACATGGACGCTAGTTGTGCCTCACACATAAAGACACACGTACACATATTCAAATGGAAGCATGATACTATCCACAACATTGCAAGTAATGTATAGTAACAAAGTGTTTATGTCACTGACACTTAATTTCCCTACAAGAATCATACAATGCCTCGTAAAGCCAAGTAAAATGCAGAATCAATAAACATCACTTTAAAAGGAAAATATTTTTACTGACAGCATTACAGCGAGTCAACAAAGGGCTTTCTAACTATGATGAAGTTGTCTGCCTCTGTGTTCTCCAGTCTATTTCTCTCCTGTATGACAATTATTCCATGAGCAATGACGCAGATAATGCATATGAAATCTCTGAAGCCAGCAGTGGCAGATGTCAGGGAGGTCAGAGGGAAAGTCACTAAGATGTGTCAGGGTGGCGATTGAGTGGTGGGTGCTGTATGAAGGGAAAGTATAAAAAAAACAAAAAAAAAAAAACATTGGATTATAATGCTTACTCAGCACACTGCCTGGGTTCCTATAGGTCATTCCCTGGGGAATTACAGTAGATTACAGTAGGCCTTGCTCTGTGTTTCCATTGCAGACCTCTCAATTTAAGTATTGTATTTTTCCTCTTTGACCTATGTTCCTAGCATAGCAAAGGTCTGACTGAAATCCATCAGTTTCACCACGTACTGACCCTTTATAGGTCCTAGGTTCTATCACAACAGCTTTTACAACTGTAAAGCCTGGGGTTTTAAAAGCAGTATGCGTCAATGGGTCCCTGCTGCTTTATTTATTCTCTGTCTCTTGTCCAATCAGAGGGAGTGCTCAAACTTCATCAAGCTGTTGCAGCCGTTCAACCAGACCCATCTCTATGTGTGTGGGACAGGAGCCTTTCATCCAGTCTGTTCCTACCTGGAGGTGGGCAGGAAACCAGAGGTACAGCAGGCATTGTATTTTCTTTATCGCCTCTATCTTCTGTCCACATGTTAATACATGGTTGGTTTAAGATATAAAAGCTATTAGGAGATTTATAGCATGTATAAAGTTGTGAAGGACCCTGTCTAATCTGGTGTGCATTCTTTTCCCAAATAAATGATTTGCTAAGAACATAATGAATGGTTTAATTTAGAAAAATGAGGTGGAAAATTACACGCAGGCTTTCATAGTCTGTAGGATTCGCAATTCATCACTCCAATACAAAACTGCTTTATGTGTATGTGTGTGTGTGTATGTGTATGTGTGTGTGTGTGTGTGTGTGTGTGTGTGTGTGTGTGTGTGTGTGTGTGTGTGTGTGTGTGTGTGTGTGTATGTGTGTTCATTTAAGTATGAGCGAATAAAATTGCTCTCTTCTCCCCCAAATGTCACTGAGTCAGGCTTATAAATCTGCGTCTCCTAATCATTAGATGGGTATTTACAGACAATTAGAGGCTGGACATTTTGCAGAGAAAAGCCATCTACTGTGTATAGATCATAACCTAGAAATGTAATTCATTTGATGGATTTCCTATGCGTTTCTCCAGACGTTTCTCCAGATTTTAAACAACATTACTTATTTCTCACAAAATGTTTCATCTGATTATTAAATAAACAATTTCACTATGAAATATACAGCAACCCCCATGCTTTGGATTTCAAATCCAATTCTGTGGGTCTTAACAATACTCATTTTCAAAACAATTGAACCCTTGATTTTCATCAAGTTTCCTGCAACTGTGTGACTTTCTGTCTCTTGATGTCCAGGATGGCGTTTTCAGACTGGAGTCTCTCATAGAAAACGGCAGAGGGAAGAGTCCTTATGATCCCAAGTTGCTTACTGCGTCCATGCTAATTGGTGAGTTTAAAGATCGGAAACACTGCGCTGTTCTTCTGTGTGTTAGGGCAAGGTCCTATAAAACGATGGAAGTCCTGAAACCACTCTGTGCCTTGCTCTCTCATTTCAGCTGATATAAAGTGAGTAAAGTAAACGTGAATAACAGAACAGAGCATTCCTGTTCATTCATTACAAGTGGAACTTGCTCTGTATTTTGTCAATTTACACTCTGGGAACCCCTAATTGGCAGGACTGTAAACTCTATTTCAATCTGAATTTGCCTCCTTTAAGTGCCGGGCGTGCATGGCCGATGGCACTTTTTACTTTGAGTTTTCTCAATTGGCAAATAAAACAGGACTATCTGAGCATATTCTTTACCCCCTATTATTGCCAGTCACATTGTGTTCTATCACACCGTTTAACCTAGCAGATGGCCATTTTCCAGCCCATCACCCCTCATCTCCTCTACCCCCTTCTCTCACCAGCACTATTATGTACTCCCCGTCTCACACGTCCCTCCTCATCTGTCCCTTCATCCGTTCATCCTTCCGTTGCCTCCCCTTCTCAGCCGTGCCCACTGTGTTAATGTCAATTTCACACTCCTGATGTTCATCACGTCAGCCACCGTCTTGTGTTCTCTCAGGACTCCAAGTCTACCTGCACTGCTAAGCCCCTGAACAATTCCACAGACTTTCACACCAGCATCACTGGGGTTTCCTCATCCGGTGTTTCTACACTAACACACTTTGTTCCTCTTATCTCTCAGATGGTGAATTGTATGCTGGCACATCAGCAGACTTCATGGGGCGGGACTTTGCCATCTTTCGCACTCTCGGCAAGCATCATCCAATCAGGACAGAGCAACATGACTCACGGTGGCTAAATGGTGAGACAAAAAGGAACATCACTGGCAAACTATTTTATCAAATTCAATATTAATACAAAAAAGGAGTCCTACTACTTTTTGGGTCCGTGATTTAGCAGGTAACACTATTGCTTTTATGCAGATGACATCTTCTGTGCTCGTCCATCAACCACTATGAAAGACAAAGGCCCTCATGTACTAATTAATGCGTGGAAATGTTCTAACTTGCCACAAAAACAAATCTAGTACTTAAAAAAAACAATGCTGCATTGCAAACTAGGACTAAACTCAGCTGTGGTTGAATATTTTATTTACAATCAATTTCATGAATAACATTTGGGCCAATGCCTTATTGAATTAACAATTGAAAACATATTCGAATGCAGTTTTAATATAGTGTGTTTACATTTTCTATCATTTGTGCATAAGATAACTGAGAGGGATTAAAAGACCCTGCAGCAGTCTAGGTCTTCAAACAGTTTATATGTTGATATCAAGAAACCTTATCTATCTTTTAGAAGGATTGAACTGATGAATCCATGATTTTGTGTCTTCACATGTAACTGTAATTCAAAATACTCCTGCTTTACCAAGGAACTATAGTTTGTCTGCAGATAACTCGAAACATCACAGTCGGTCTTCTTCTTTGGCAGCAAATGTAGTTTATAATTCAATATAAAACCTTTGTTATTTATTAACAGGTTCTACATGGTAAAGCCCCTGAGAACATGTACAAGTTGTTGTCAGTCACTGTGTATTAACTTCAAGTAGATACTCTAAATAGTATCTAATAGATTTACCTAGCACTCGGCTTACAATTAAGGTATTCCGATCATTTGCGGTCAATGTTTTCCTTGTGTTTCCTATCCAACCGATTAGTTATTTCATCCTGAATGCTTTCATTGTAGAGCACTTTGTAACTTATTTTTGAAAAGTCCCAAATAAGAACACTTACGTAGAAACGCAATGACTTTATAACATAATTTTGGTTATCTCGAACATGTGCCTCTCTATTTGTTCCAGATCCCAGATTTGTGGGCGTCCATCTGATTCCGGAGAGCGACAATCCAGAAGATGATAAAATCTACCTGTTCTTTAAGGAGAATGCCATAGACGGAGAGCATGCTGGAAAAGCCACACATGCTCGCATTGGACAGCTCTGCAAAGTGCGTATATACACATCAATACACAGCCACATATCCATGCAGGCACATGAGTTGGCTCTCACAAAGGAACATGTAGACACCACATACCCTCTCACGCAGACATTTGACGGGTGTCTGAGTGGCTTTTATGATGGCAGGTTTCAGGGCCTGTTATCCGTGATTATGTTTAGCCTAGAGATGAGTGAGCTTTGTTGTGTGAGAGAAATGTTAAATGTCAACTGCAACCGGAGAGGCAAAGATGATGTCAGTGGCGGCACTGTTCTCCTAATGCCAGGCTTTGGCACTATTTGGGACTGCTCCACCCAACTGTACATCTGCAAGGGGTGGTTGTGTTAAATTGCTGCTCTTGTATTAGCTATCACGTTCCAAATTATTTTCTTATTCATTAAGCATGAATCCACCAAGCTGACAGCGGATCAGTGAGTTATGTCCAGCCATAGCCTCCCATTTGCTGCATATCGTGCCTCTGTCTGTCTCAATAGTCTGATTACCCAGAATGTCAGGAATCTGCTTGGCTCAACACAAGATAAACCACCCATTATGCAATCTGTGGTATTCATTTTGGCCTATGCATATTCAAACACATTGTAATTTACTATCATAAATCAACACTAAGTGGGAAAAGTTTTTATGTGGCAGCACTTCGTGCCTCGATGTTCTGGAAAACAAACACTATACTGTGAGGCACATAGACACATATTATTAGGGTTGCGTATGGGACTTGCAGAACATTAGAGACAGTGAAGAAGACTCTTCTTCAAGACTTTGAAAAGTGCATTATTTATAATCATAAATGTATTTTAAAAGGGGCTGATTGGTTAAGGTGTGAAAAACAGATCCTTCACTGAAAGTTTCATATCAACAACAATTAAAAGTAATTGTTCATACATATAAATGCCATATCTCTACATACACTAGAAATAAATAGTTGTATGTAATACCAGTGCTCCCCATGACTAAATGGTGATTGGCCCAGACTTCCTCACTTTTCATATCTGTTTTTGTTCTTTGAAAAGCAGGAATATGTGTCTAGTTTGGTATAGTAGTAGTATATAATATATAGTATAAAGTAGTAGGCTTGGACGGGTGATAATGGTTGGATAATGAGAGTGTCAGTGACACAGGATAGGCAGTTACCATGCTCTACAGCCAACCATTAAGAGACCGCCTTCTCTTATTCAAACAAAGGGTAATGAGGCATACAGTACATTCTCGGATCATAAGCAGAGAATGAGATTAGGCAATTTCATTAAAAGTTCTCCAATACAATTATAAAGCTAATGTATCTTTTATTTCACACAACATAAACCTGTATGTGAATACCGAAACTAATAAACAGTATGCTATGATGTGTTGATATGCTTAAAATGTTGTGCAATTTTCCAAGTAAATGAACATCCCTGCTGAACTTCTACATGCAAATGTCTTCCAGAATGACCTAGGAGGTCACAGGAGTCTGGTAAATAAGTGGACCACCTTCTTGAAGGCTCGACTTATTTGCTCCGTGCCTGGCAGTAATGGGATAGACACACACTTTGATGAACTACGTGAGTGATTGCTCCAATGCATTAAAATGTGGTTAACACATTATTTCCTGAAGATGAAACACTGTCTTTTGCAGTCGAGAATATTTGAATAATGTACAGTGTCTTTTCTTTGGATTTCAGAGGATGTTTTTCTCATGAGCACAAAGGATCCTAAGAGCCCAATCATCTATGCAGTATTTACCACTTCCAGGTGCTGTGGCAAAATACTTTTGGCCATAATCACTGATTGCATGACCCATGTTTTCAATGAGAATCTGATTTTTCTTGTTCTGACTGGTTCTTTCTGCCCATTAGCAACATCTTCAAAGGTTCCGCTGTTTGCATGTACAGCATGACAGACATCAGGAGAGTATTTCTGGGTCCCTATGCTCATAGAGATGGCCCCAACTACCAGTGGGTGCCCTTCCAGGGACGTGTTCCCTACCCACGGCCAGGCACGGTGAGTGCAGCCTTGTCTTAATGTCTGTGTTATGAACTGAGCTCCGACGTAAATTCACATTTGATGTCTTAAAATGTTATTATAATAATCAACGTTTTATTTTTGTATTTTTTACCACAGTGTCCAAGCAAGACGTTTGGAGGATTTGATACAACCAAAGACCTTCCTGATGAAGTCGTAACCTTTGCCAGAAGCCATCCAGCCATGTTCAACTCTGTCTACCCTATTAACAACCGACCAATCATAGTCAAAACAGATGTGGACTACCAGTTCACTCAGATAGTGGTGGATAAAGTAGAGGCGGAAGATGGCCAGTATGACGTCATGTTCATAGGCACAGGTATACACATTTGCAAACAAAATGTGTGTGTAAACTGAAACATTGTCACTGTAAATACACAAATCGTTTAACTAGATGGATAAATATAAACTATAGAGTAGCCTAAATATTAACACAAGCCATGTGTGCTTCCCTTGTGTGCTAGACATGGGGACGATACTGAAAGTCGTATCCATCCCAAGAGGCTCCTGGAATGACCTGGAGGAAGTACTATTGGAAGAAATGACTGTTTTCAGAGTACGTTATATTATACTTGTATTGCTTATCCGTGTTAAAAGGATCATTGTAGAATGAGCGAGTGTTGTCTAATTAATCTGTTATATTGTCCCGTTTTATTTCTTACAGGAGCCAACAGCCATTACAGCGATGGAACTGTCAACAAAACAGGTATTGATTGTGGTTCTTATTGTATGTACATTTAAACTATAGCAACACTTGAAGCAGAACCAAGCGCTGCAACCAATAAGGAAAGCTCAATCCTCTATCAAAAAAAGTCTGAAAAAGAAAAATACCTCAACAAATACATTCAGCTATGACTGGAGATAAAGCGACTGGATTGTGGAGAAACGTTGTGCTGTGTTGTACCTTTGAAAAAGTTACTACTGTTTTGGCTTGTGTGTGTGTCTGTAAAAACAGTCCCTTAAGTGAGAGCTTTCCATCATAGAAGACATGCCTTGCTACCTGTCAAAACAAAGACATTGCACTTTTTAAACGTGTTTTCACACAAAGGCTCCAATTGTTGACTTTTCAGCAACAGTTAGCTCGTAAACTTAAATGGAAGGGGGAGGGACAAAATGAGTGAGTTGATTGACAGGTAGGAGAGTGTTGAACACCTAGTAAAATGGTTTGTCAACATTCCTGACTTGTATTTATGTTTCACTGACATGACGCTGACATCAAGCCTCCAGCCAACACGTAGCTGCGGGCTGTTGCTGAGCACACTGCCAATCCAATCCAGACAAATCTATAATGTTGCATGCGAGTCAAAAATATCTGATGTTGATGTCTGTTTTTATCTGCACAGCAACAACTGTACCTGGGTTCAGACATTGGTGTTTCCCAGATGCCTTTGCATCGTTGCGAGGTTTATGGGAAGGCCTGTGCTGAATGCTGCCTGGCAAGGGACCCTTACTGCGCATGGGATGGCACAGAGTGCTCCAGATACTTCCCCATGGCTAAGAGGTACTGATTAAATACTCCACAGTCATACTTGTCATGTCGGCATAGTGTTGAACAAGGCACAACAGCTGATATTTTACCACATCTGGTTAGGTATACACAACACATTCTCAAACTCCACCAATTAGGGTGTTTGTTTCATATTAAAGGAACAACATCAACTAAAAGGTGTATTTGTGTTTTACAAGATAACTACTTTAACATGCTAAATAAACAACACATGTTTGAATTGTGATTTTTTTCCAGAGTTACTTTTGTTTAATATACTCTCTTGATTATACAGATGGAAAACCAGATATAGATTGAGGACATAGAGTGGGCAGTAAGGCTCGATTCAGGGCTGGAGTTGAGACACACTTATAGTACATGCTTTGTATATTTGCCAAAACCCCTCAAGCTATAGGGTCATGTTTCTAGCAGAAAGCTAGAAATATAACCTGCCTCATGTGTTTACTGTTAATGAGAACCAATGTCAGCGATGTCTGGAGGCTGTCTGGGTGAACCAGGGGTGAGGTGGGTGTTAGAGGCTAGGTGGTAGTAAGGTTGTAGTACATGTATGTGTGTATTTGTGTGTTCTCTGTGCCTCTCTCATAGCTCCATGGGGTTTATTGATTTGAATTCTAGTTGAACAATACCTGGTTTTCACTGTTGGTTGGACTCCAGAGTCATACGTCCAAAAATAAGAGTAGCCATCGCAAAACATTCCCTCCAAGTACCAAACGCTGGGAAACAATGGTGAAGAAATTACCAGTTTCCTTTGGTGTCTGCATAATCTTCTTCAATTATCGTTTACAGAAAATATCCTCAGTACTATGTTCAAAATCGTACTCCATGGCTTACTACTTTCTGCAACCCAGACAGACGACAGGCTGAAATGATTGATTAAGTTTGAATTCCTCTGGTGCACGCAACCTATAATTAAAGCTTTTCTATGATGCTGTTGCCACATTCAAATAAACCCACTCACAAACTCCAAAGTTGCACATGCTCTCGCACGTCATACACACACACATACACACACACACACACACACACACACACACACACACACACACACACACACACACACACACACACACACACACACACACACACACACACACACACACACACACACACAAGCAAACAATATCTGCTGACTCATTAAGGTGTTACAATATGTATAATATTTACATTTGTGTTTCTGCAGGAGAACAAGGAGACAGGATATCAGGAATGGAGACCCCCTCACACAATGCTCAGATCTGCAACACCAAGGTACATAACAAGAAAATTATCTTCCAAACTGTGTTATATTCAAGGCCTTGTGACTAATCATATACATGCTTTTTTTGAATTTACAAATTTGCAACTTTCCAATTGCACAACACAAAAAAAGGTTGGTTTGGAGACTTTACTTCTTCATTGAACATAAAAATGTTCCTAAAACCAGCCATAACGGCAGGGAAGCTAGTTGAATGTGTGTGGCGTTGTGTTTTTATGTGTTTCTGGTGGTGTGTAGATTGGAGTCAGTCCAATTTGAAGCTTATCATTATCATGGGCAGGATTGCTCGGCGCCTCTCCTCTCTGTCGCCAAGTTCAAATCAAATCAAATCAGTTTTATTTGTACAGCCCAATATCACAAATAGACATTTGCCCCAGTGGGCTTTACATTCCATACAGTACGAAACCTTGCCCTTACACCCTTAGCTCGGCAGATTCACACCGTCTTGTCTCCACCAGGGAAAACTGGAAGAGGACAAACAGACAGCCAATGAGCGAAGCAGAATGAACATAAAAGAACATAAAGAGTGAAGCACACCACTCTAATACCCTGTTCTGTGGGACATCACTTTGGTGTCTAAAACACTGTATCATTATTTTATTTCATTTAACCAAACAGAAGAAAATAAATGTTTTTTTATTTTTTATTGAAAGCTTCTGGTTTGAGGAGGAACTCACTTGGTTGTTCATTTAATCTGCTTCTGCTGATTAAATGTACCAGATACCAGAGACAGACCCCTCGTTCAGGCAGTACTCGGAGAACAACACTTTGTACATTTAAATCAGAGGAAGGAAGACAAAACAATTATTAGATACAGTAAAACACTTAAAATCACAAAAAGCTGACAATGGACCTCTGCAATCTTTTTTTCTGTGAAAGTAATCACATACCATTCCTGCTATTACCATAAGGATGAAACAGTCTACGGAAATAATTGACATTAACAACCTTGTGTGACTGATAAGCCAAAACGTTTTTTGATCATTATTATTTATATATCTAGATGAACTAAATGGGCAGACGACCCTCCAGGATAAAACTGTGTATGGTGTGGAGAACAGCAGCACTTTCCTTGAGTGCAGTCCCAAGTCCCAGAGAGCCCTGACATATTGGCAGTATCAGCACTCCACTGATGACCGCAAACAAGAGGTATGCACAGCTACCTCGGCAAACACATATCTATTGTCGAAATAAACAGTTGAATAATGTTGATTATTTAGATAATAATGCAGCATTTTACATGATTCATTTTGAATGCCACATAAGTTTCTCATATCTTTCTAATGCTGTGTCTTCCACTCTGTTTCTATCACTTTCAAATTTCGTCATTCCGTAGATCAAATCAGACGAACGTTTCATCCACACAGACCAGGGCCTTCTCATCCGCACACTCAACAAGAAGGACTCTGGGATCTACCTGTGCCAGGCGGTGGAGCATGGCTTCATGCAGATGCTTCTGAAGGTGACCGTAGAGGTCATTGACACAGAGCGCCTGGAGGATCTGCTACATCGCAATAAAGAGGCCAGTGTCCCCGCCCAGGAGCGTTCCTTAACTCAAGAAAGCCCCAACCAAAGGCTGTGGTACAGAGACTTCCTGTCTTTGGTTAATCACCCGACTCTGCACAGTGTTGACGAGTTCTGTGAGCAGGTATGGAAAAGGGAGAGGAAGCACCGGAGGCAGAAGGCTCACCTGGTGCAGCAAGTACAAATACACCAGCAGCAACAGCAGCAACAGCAGAAGGTTGTGGTGAACCCTCACACCCACATGCATGCTCAAGCCATGGCGGCCAAGTGGAAACACCTGCAAGACAGGCAGAAAGGACGCAACCGCAGGACCCATGAACTGGAGAGGGCCCCCCGCAGTGTCTGACCAATAAAAACTTGACTTTGAACACCGACACCTAAAACTATTCCCCCAGTTCTCATTCTGTTATCCTGATTAACTTATCCACTACTCTCCTTCATACTGAGATGAAGACTTCTTCCACCAAGACTGGATAGAAAAGTTAAACTGGAAAAAAAGATAATACTCTCCTGATTTGCTGTCTGGTGTGTTCTTTGCGTGGGCAGCCATGTTTACAATCCGCCGGTACAGATGACTGCAGGAAACGGGAGGTTCAATCACGCCACACCACTGGAGCATATTATCTCAGCTGGCTTCTGCGGCCCCTGAACACCGCAGAGGGACAGTGTCAACCAGCATAAGAACTGGATACATATATCCACCCTATAGACATGACTGATTCCATGTTGAGATGGCTGTGCCAATAGCATTGTCCTATGGCATGCTAGTTAGGTGTATTTATCAGTCTGAAAACTAAGTAGATACTTAAAAATACCTGATAATTTATTTTGTACTTGACAAATATGGTAGAAAAGGAGGTGAGATTGTATTAAAAAACAGTGTGGAGAATAAAAGGACTTGGAAGCACAAAAAAAGGTGAAGCTCATGGAAAGCACAAGCTGGGATATTTGGTCATTTTTGGTATTAAATCAGTCAACAAGAGGAATAAAACTGCCCAAGCATTGCAAGAAACTGGCAGCAACAGTCGCAATTTATCTTTTTTTCGATAGTGAAAATGATGTAGCTACGATGTGTAAATACTGTATTCTATGCCGTCTCCTCACACTAAAGGGAATAGCTAGCAGTTGTCTTGTTGCTTTTCTCTGCTTTAGCCTGATATGCATTTGTTTAAGAAAAAATCTTTCGAAAGCAGTTGCAAACAGTGAGATTTCTGTACTACTATAAGCTCCCAAAACAAAGTCAGGTTTTGATTATTCTGGTTTGGATCTTGTTCATTGAATCATCGCAATCCTCCCAGAGTTGACGGACACTTTATTGGGATGTCTGCCAACTGCATCATCTCAGTGCACAATATGTCATGCTGAGCTCTTCCCTGTTCGTATTACTGGTATACACTTTGTTTCCTCGTCATGTGTATTTATTGATATACAATTATGTACATTGAGAAAATATATTGGTGTGCAGGCTTTTTCTTGCAATTTATAAGTTGGTTGATTAATCTGATTTACACCGCCAATGTCTTCAAATAACTGTATTATCACAATTACTCTAGTAGGACTGGAGGTTATTGAACAGCATTGGTCGATATTACATTGAATATCAATTGATCCGAGCAATAACCCAGTATCCATACTGTACATTTCTTCCACATGTTTTGCCTCATACCCATATTATCCACAGGCAGTGCAGTGTGAAAACGTACTTTCACTGCATGTAACATAAAAAATGACATATGTCTCTGATTATAACAATCCTTTAATAGACAATGCACACACATGCAAACACGAAACTGGAATGTAGCTGTGAACATTATGTAAATATGAATACTATGGTCTATGTTCAACAAGTATGACACTGTGTACTAGTGCATGTGAATACTATTGTAGTGTTCCTGTTTTTCTATAGTGATGATATGCTAGTCCAGTGCTGTCACCGTTATTCTGTTGTTAGATTATGCAGTACACGATATTAAATATTGCAAAGATGTACATTCTATTTCTGGTAGGACTCTATAAACTGTATAATTGATCATTCCTGAGGTCGGCATTCATAAACACAAACAAAGATAAACATGATCCAAATGGGATCTCAGTGTGGATTTAAATGTCCATAGACCAGTTAGGTAACAACAATGAACAACACTGAACAATGTCGGTCGAGCATTGCAACACATCAGTATGTCAGATGGCCTTGTTTAGTGAGTGTTTGCAAACCTTATCCGCTTTAAGAAGCCATGATGGAGGAAGGTGGGAACCAGCTCGAACCATCCTAAAGAAAGTGATTTAAGACTAGGGTAACAAGTTGAAAATCAGAGTAATGGAATTATAGAGTTGGGGGTATGCAAAGATCATCTTCTTAAATATGAAAAAGGTGCCTCACTGCATCTGCCCGGACATACAATGAAAGGGAGGACATGAAGTGCTGTTGCTGCTGTTTTTTGGCATGATGATGATGATGATGATGATGATGATGATGGTGATGATGTATTCTACTGATCTAATAAATGTCTCTTCATAAAGTGCTGGTTTCATTCAATCTATTTGTCCGGCTGCAATCACCACATGTGGTTGTTGAAAAGAAGGTACCTGCAGCGATGATGATCAGATTAGATTGTTATATACCTTGCAAATCACATTTCTATATTACAGTTTTTCTCAGTCGCTTTGGTGCTTTTCTCACATCACTATTAACATTTGCACAGCAGTTAGTGCATTTCTCAAAACAATTAGTGTAAACTGCAAAACCTAGTGGATAACCTGCAAAAGTACGTCACTTGCTCAAAATGGATAGTCTATTCCTCAAAAGCAAGTATTCATGTCAATGAAACTGCCAGTGTCATCAAAATGAGAAGTCTTGACACCATCGTTTATGAACAAGATAGTCAAATGGCTTTGTCATGTTTTCATTAATACAGTTTATTCTCTCAGTGTTTTCCAATGCAAGAAAAAGGTCAGAACTCGGTGACACTACCTGAAAATGCTCAAGACAGCACTATACACTACTTGTACAGCCATTTGAAAACTACAGTAAAGTTACACATTGCTGTAGTTAGGGGAGTAAGTGAGTACAATACACTGAATAAGTAAGTTTCACATGTTTACTGTCTTTGCAATTCCACAGCATTGTGCAAAAGAAAAATACACTTCAGTCACTTTTTTAGAACAAACATAAAAAAACACTCTTTTGGTAGAGCTGTGCACAAATGTGAACAATATAACAGGACATATTGTAACTGAACATAGGTAAATCATTCTGGCACATACAGACGTTCCTGTCTGTCTGGCCACATATTTTCATCTACATCACAACGGATATTATCCCTTGCAATCAGGGCTGGACTGTCCATCGCACGTACCGGTGGGCCGGCAGGCATTTTGGGCCGGGCCGGGTCCATTTAAAAAAAAATAAATAAATAAAAAATTAAAAATCTTTTTTTTTTTTTTTTAAATGGACCCTCGGCTGTGTGACTCAGCCCGGCCCGGCCAAGTCACACAGCCGAGGGCCGAGGTCCCTTCCCTCTCGGGAGTGCCGTGGACATATAATTGTGCGTGCAGGCTGTCAACTTCACCTGAAAGTTAAATGAAACTTTGTCCCAGGCCATCACTCATTATGATTGGTTCTAGGCTGGGCCTGGCCCAATCACACACACAGCAGAGGGCCGCCCCTTCAGAGGCTGCATTGAATTGTATTATCCCGCATTCAACTTCTACTCGGTAATTATGAGCATCTGACGATGGTCAGTTACGTTCAGGGCCGTCGGACTGCCCCCCTTTTATTTACTGGCTCAATATAGGCCCCTGATCTTTGAATTCCCAGAAAAATGTTATTTAGGGAAAAAAAGAGTTCATGGGCCTTTCATTCGTCAGTACATTTTTGTTATTTTTTAATAACATTGTTCAGGGCTACGAAGATCAGTGGCCTATATTGGGCCATTAAAAAATACAAACGAAGGAAAAAAATTCCCGAAGCTGACTGGATTTTTTAAACATGTACATTTCGGTCATTCTGTGTCTATAAATTATTCCAGAAAATAGTACTAAATAGCTTACATAGGAAACAGTTGATTTAGCCTTAGTTTTCTCCTCAAAGTGCACCAGATTGATGAAATTTACTTTAACATTTTAAAAAAAATCTTCCGGTCAAGGGTCCACGACACAGTCTCCCAAATTCCTGTGAGAAACACTGTGTGTGTGCATGGTTATTAAGAGTCATTAGACCAGGGGTTGTGTTCAAGTACGCATAATGATTTGGTCATTCATCAATAGAAACATTGTGTTGTTATCTGGCTCAGAGAGGGACCAGTCACTCATACGTTTTGGACTATAGACAAACATAGCTTTTACATGTTTGTATTGTAAGACCGCCTCTCAGAGGGCCCATCAGGACTTCCTGTATAGGGGCCCAGAATTTGGTGCAACGCCCCTGCCTCCACATATTGTATAAATAATCATGGTGGGCTGCCATGGCCAAAAATGCCAGGGCCGATTTTTTGTCTCAGTCCAGCCCTGCTTGCAATGCAGCGAGGAAAGTATCTATGATAAAGAAAAGGTATAAAATGTGCTTGACAGAATCTGATAACTAGTTCAACAATTTTGTATGTAATGACTCAAGCAATGAAGACTATTAGTTTTATTGGGAACGACTATTCAGCATCCATAAGTATAGTTCATTTTGACTGACATGACATATGCAAATGACAATGCTATAAAACAGCAGAGAATTGTATGAAAGCAACTGATACATGTCCAAAAGCATTTGCAATTTTTTCAGAGGAAGGAGAAATTGCTACTATGATGTGCTCAAATGACTAAATGTTGCGGAGGTTGAATTAATAGTTATGAGAATTTTCATTCTGATCTGAGAAAAGCACCAAAGCAACTGAGAAAAACTGTATTAAGAACACATTTTATAATCTTGTAAATGTATCCTTAATGATGGAATTTATTTTATTCTGTCCTTGTCTGTTATGTCACAAATTGTATACTGACATAGAAAATTGGTTAATTGATTTATGAAAAATATATATGAATACTGTAGATAATCAAAGGGGTTAAGGAAAAATAACAGCCAGTTGAAGTGCCTCTTATATGATAATGTGAATTAGAAAGTGAATCTGTGTACTAGTGGGCCTCAGGCAGAGGAAGAATAGAACAACTGTAAGTTGTTATTAAGACTTTGATGTGAAATGTGATTGGAATAATACATGAGGTCCCCTACAGTCTCTAACTAAAACCCAGCTGCTGAGCTTTGCATTCCTATAGGAGTTGATGGATAACGATACAGAATAACTTTGGCTTTCAGTGTCAGCAACTCAAGGAGAATCTATAAAAAAACGAAAACTTTCATCTTGCAATAAAAAAATATCAGTTCCCATGGTTTTCAAACAGAGCTTTCAATATGATATGAATTGTGTTCTACTACTGCCCTCTGGTGGTTATAATAGAACAAGCACATACACCCACAGCCTGTGTGTACAGTTTATCAGTTTAATACAAAGGCCTTTCTCTGTTAGCCTCACTAGAATTAACGAGAGAAGAGGACAAAACTCAAAAAATTCTAAACGTCTACACTAAAGCAATGCAGCAAATGTAGAGGGTTAAGGTTAGCATGCAACTGTTTGTCAAGTGACATCTTGGGTGAGTTTGATTTGGGTCACTTAGCAGTGTTAACTACACATATGGTACAATAATGCTAGCCATAACCATTCCATATTATGCTGTTATCCCTCATTTTAAAGCATTATTGTGTATCATTATTTTATTTATTTACTCACATGACTTTTGTTTTTACTCTGAGATGCGATAGCAAATGCATTTTTTTACAGTAACAGAAGTAAAGAAATTGTGTTACCTCCCCCTGTTGATAATTGATATAGATGCTTGGTGTGTATATAATGTATGTCCTGAAGCGGCAGTTTAAAAACACAACAGACATGTTTTATCACGAGGGAGTGACATTTGGTCACCTTTGATGCAAGGTTAAAGGTTAGATAGCATACACTCACCTGGGCCTTGACCTTGACCTCTGAAGTCAATTCAGCTGCTGCTTTGTGAGCTCATAATTTTCTGTCTTAACTGCCTCAGACGCTTCAAAGGAAACATTATTGAGAGGTGTTGGTGAGTCAGTTGGGATGAATGAATGAATGAATGAATGAATGAATGAATTAATGAATGAATGAATGATTTTATTTGACCATTTTGATATAAAAACATGAACAGCATTCTGTCACACATTAAAATACATAAAATAGCCAGGGATAGACACAAAAAAGCCCGAAGGCTTATTTCCATTGTGGTCCCTGTACACAAAACATACACAAAATATACACATACATAAAAATCACACACACAACAATGACCCCCACTAAGGCAAGCCTAATTATGCATAAGCCATTTTTTTAGGGCCTTTTTAAAATTGCCCAAACTCCCGACCTCCTTGAGTGCTCCCGGTAACCTGTTCCACAGTGCAGCACCCGTATAAAAAAAGGAATCCTTTCCCATGTTGGTCCTCACCCTTGGTGGTACAAAATCAGTGGTGCTACCCCTAGTGGCATGTGTGTGAACTTCACTTACACGATTAAAATAGTTTCTAAAATATTTGGGAACATCCCCATTTAAAATCTTATGTACCATACACAGTTTAATCTGAGATACCCGATCAACAACTTTCAACCAACCCAACCTCTCAAAGTGGGAAGATTCCAGATTAGTTCTCATGGGGAGGTCAAAAATAAGCCTAACCAACTTATTCTGCGAGGTCTGAAGCCTATGTTTCAAATGCACCGTGACGCCACTGTACCATGAGCCACATGCATAGTCATAATAAGGCTGAATTAAAGCTCCTGCTAAAATTAACATTGTTCTTTGATCCAGAAACTTTGAAATTCTGGCCAAAAAACGGATTCTGTGATTTATTTTGGAGATTGCCTTTTGAGCCTGACCTAAACCAGATAAATTACAATCTAAAACACAGCCAAGGTAACTGACTGATTCCTTGGATGTAATTTCCGAATCTCCAGCTAAAACCTTAAAATCCGAGGCTTTTTTCAGTTTGATTTTTGATCCAAACAATATGGACTCAGTTTTCCCCATGTGAAGTGATAACTTGTTGTCAGACATCCACCTGCTAACAGTTACAAGTTCTGCAGAAAGTGTTCTTTCAATAAAATGCTTATCTTTGTGAGAAACTACCAGCGCAGAGTCATCAGCATATAAAAAAAGATAAAGATAAATAAACACTTTCACCAAGGAAAAGAGGGATGCCTCAGGGACAATAAGATATGTGAGTGTGTGTCAAATAGCAATGTTATAGATATATGAGCATGAAGAGAAGAGAGTTGCTCCTCTGACACAACTTGAAATGAGCCACTCACAAATATGTGAGCTAAATTACATGCTATAATACTCTAGAAACATTGAACATTTCAACAAATATTCTTATTAAAGTGAAGACAGGCAGAGCTTTCAAGATACATTGTGCAGGAAGATCCTCAATAGGATCATTATTTGGCATTGCCGTCACCAGTGCTGTGCACATTCTGGACATGCCTATGCCACTTACGATAGTGGTGCACAATCATCCTGTTTGGCTGCTCCGAGCACCGGCACCATAATCTTTTTTGGCCTCTATAAACATGGGTTTTCGCAGTTTTCTACAAAACCGTTCATCAAAACAAACATACACACACACACACACACACACACACACACACACACACACACACATACACACACATACACACACACACACACACACACCTTCCTCCATTGTTAGATACAGTATCTGTTGCAGAGCACGACTGCCCTCTGGTGGCTGAGAGGAACTCTTTTAAAACGGTTCAGCTTCAACATCCCACACAGCCCGGTGGAAAATAGCAGATACCCCTTTGATTTTTCAAGCCAAGGCCATGGATGAGTGAGAAGGGCCGCCCTGACGCTCACACAAAGGACCACTACTCTCAATGGAAAAACTGACACGAGTGAGAGAGTGGGAGAGCGTGAAAACAGAGATTGGGGAGCTGTTAAAGTAATCACCCTCTTGCTTCTGTTTTTATTGCAGATAAACTGCTCAGGTACTTTAAGACTGGGGAGATTATGAGTCACTTTACGTTTTGTGTCAGGGTATTTGGTAACATTTGAATTATCTGTGGGCTGTACGGGCCGCCCCTCCGGGGGTTTTCGGTTGTGGTTGCTCCTCGTGGCAGTGGTGCATTTGGCTATTTTCCCTATTCTATACTCTATTCTCTATCTATGGCCCCGGTCCTCCTTGGGACTAGTGCCGCACTGGGGCGTGCTCTCTGGGGGCGGGGTGCTGGGGGGCAGGCTCTGGGTCTGGGGGGCTGGCGCCGATTGTGTGTCGGTGGGGAACGGTTGAGTGTAAATCAATGTAATTTAATGTTAATTGTTTTCCTATTGTTTACCATTGTTATAGCGTTATTATTAACAGCCTGAGGAGCTGCCTCGGTCTCGGTTTGTCTGGGCCTGAGTACCGGTTGTCCTCCCACTGAAAAATTGTCTTGCCGACGCTAATTGCATAACTGATACCATTTCTCTGACATTTGTTCTCCTCTGTCTATCTTCCATGATTGGCTGAGCGTTGCCCCGGGGGTTCTCTCCCTCTGTCTACCAAGCACTCTCCATGCTACTCGACTGACTCCGAGTTCTGTGCGGAATCAGCTGTTCTAGGAACGGATGCTCCCCGCCTGCTATTGCCTCACATCAGCACTGATTCACCGTCCATCAGGATAGTACTCTTTCTACTCGCTTGCTTGTTCAATCTTTAAATTCATTTTCCTTTGCTCACTGGTTGCTTGTCTGTCCTCTTCCAGTTTTCCCTGGTCGTGACGAGACGGTGTAGATCTAGTCCCCCCTCCGGTACCATCTGAGAAAATGGACCATCAACGCGAAAGATGTTGCAGTGGTTAAGGATGCCACCTGGAGACGTGGGATGTAATCCTGGCGATGGAAACCTTAGTTTTCCCTGTGGAGACGAGACAGTGTGGATCCTCTGGCAGCATCTGAAGTCTTCCTGCATCCACACTATTCGCACTTTACTTAGTATCACCATGTAATCCAATGATCAAATTCCTTCGTGATTTTCTCTACTTATGACATCTATTGCAGCATGTCCGTCCTGGGAGAGGGATCCCTTACTCTGTCGACTCTCCCTGAGATTTCTTAAATTTTTTTATTCCCGGTAAAGGGTTTTTACTGGGAGTTTTTTCTCAGCCGAGCTAAGGGTGTAAGGGCAGGGTGTCATATTGTATCATATATCATATTGTATGAAATGTAAAGCCCACTGAGACAAATGTGTTTGTGATTTTGGGCTATACAAATAAAACTGATTTGATTTGATTTGATCTCAAACACACCTTTACAATTCAGTTCCATTCAATTCAAATGTCAAGTTATTTTCAAATCTGGAAGTGGCACATAATACACCTAAAACAAACAAGTTTAAAACATATATAAAATATAGTGCACTCAATGGGTATGGGCCACACAATAAGATGTCAAGATCAAAATGCCATGTAATGTAGAAATGGAATAACTGGAGAGATTTTCAAAGAAACTTTCAAATAATTACTCACCTTTTCTGTTTTATCATGTGGGATTTATTTAGCCCCAGTTTGGACCCTAAAGGTGTGCATTAGGAGTCATCTGGCAGGCAGCTGAGTGAATATAAAAGCAGACACTTTGTTTTTACTGCAGCTGCATCCTTAACTCCAGCTATGGGAAACAGGGCAGCGGTGTGTTCCCTAATATCAGGAGACTTGGAAAAAGGGAAATGGAGCAGTGATAGAGTAATTTATTTTACACAAGTGACAATGCACTGGGGTTGATGCTTCACTGGGCCCAGTAGGGTTCTGCTGGAGACATGCACACACATGCACAGATCACTGGGGTGCATTCCAGCCGCTCTGTTCTGGGTCACCTCGAGAGACAACACATTGATTGATGTGGAAGATTGATGGAAAATTCCAAAAACAGAAGATTCAGCAGCAAGTTTTAGTATACACACATCCACATATGTGTTGGTCTTTGGATCGTTATGCAATCCACGGACATGCATACTCACGACAGTTAAGCTATTTTCTTAACGGAGGACATGCCACACAGCTGTAGAGAGAGCTGCATCACCCTAAAGAGCCCTATTGCAGTGAAACACAAACCGCTCAGCCACACAACATGTCTGACATTTACTTAAATAAAGAATAACCCATGACGGCATCCATCCAATTAACCAGGCCAGAGAAAAACATTTAAGTAATACGTCGGTTCTGCCACCTGACTGAGGTCATGATCTATGCTTTTTCTTATCCAGCTGTCACTTATTGAAGCCCTGTAGCTTTCTGGCAGTGTCCCTGGCTGCGTCATAGTCAGAGTCAGTACTGGTGGTCGAAGTGTGTGTGTGTGTGTGTGGGTGTGTTAGGGGGCTAACAGTTATTTTCTGTAGAAACCTAATTTTGCAGGATGGGAGGCTGGGGGGTTTACTAGATCATTGAGGGATAATGTCTCTGTCTGCGGCTATCCATCAGACTTTGGTATCATGTTAGTTGTGTTAGCATGCACGGGCACATCCCTTGCCCGGGGTAAAACAGAGGACAGACTTTTTTAGCTGTGGCAGCTTGGCAGTGGTAGTGGTGGCTGGTGGTGTGCTGTACAGTTGGCAGGAACTTCAAGTGCCTCTCTGCTGTGTGTGACAACATGGCACAAGAGATTTAGACTAGAGGTATGACAAGACCTTTAGCTAATTGTCATGTGTAAAACGCCCATTCCAATGTTTTTTTATATCCGTCACACTCTTATAAATATAATGTCTACTCAATCTCATGGAACAAATGTCTATTGATATTATGGACTTGTACTATCATTTGTGCAACCATAATAACTTATGGCATACAATTTGTTTTCTTTAATTCAGATATGTCAAATGTATGGAATGCATGTGGGAATTTTCTCTACAAAATAGGATGAATAAGTTGAACATACACACATGAGCGAACACCTAAACTCGTGGCGACTAAGACAGACATGAAGGGATAAGAAAAAACTATTTCCATGTCACATACATTACAACTGTAAATACAAAAGGGATGTTATTGGTTACCTTATACATAATTAAACATCTTAAGTGTTAAGTGTCACATTTTTGACAGTTCACATCTATAAAACTTGTTTTTTCAGATGATCTGTAGTTTTCTTCCCCACCATGACATTTGATTGCTAGAGGCTGTTTTGGAACAGCTTACAGTTCAAGTCAACAAAAGAAAAGTATTTTTCACCCTTACCTTTACATGCTCATACTCATCGCGTGCACTTATAAACATACAATTACTTTTGAATAAACTTCACCTTGAATTATCCATCATCCTGAGTCTGTTTGTTAGCTCTTTAAATTGTTTACCCATGGTACTAATCTACAAGCTCAGTAAATCAATGTATGTGTACAGTAAGTTGTTATGTAATTGTCAAGAGTCTAGACAGTACCAGGGGTGTAAAGTAGCGAATTACATTTACTCGCGTTCCTGTAATTGAGTAGTTTTTTCGTGTACTTGTATTTTTTTAAGTGATTTTTAAAACCTATACTTTTACTTTTACTTTGAGTATGTTTATTTTGAAGTATTGTACTTCGCTACATTTTATATCACTTGCGTTACTGAGTAAAAAAATAGATAGGGAAAGGAGAGAAAATAAAAGAAATATCGCGTGGGGTTTTTATTTTTACGGCACAATACCGGAAACTAACACAGAGAATGATCGACAGGATCATTGCAACTAAATGATAACAACAAACATTGCTTCCCTCTATCATTAAAACAAAATAATCCTAGTTAAACTGTCATTGTACCGCACGTGAAGACGTGAAGGCTTTTAAATGCAGCAAACCTTTCATCCAGCCGTGCGATCGGCCACTCCCTCACCTGATAGGCTAGTTTAGCTTTCAGCTTAACAGTGCAGAGTAGGATGGCGACGGTGCGTGTTGCCGGGAGCTTTGAAACACTTCCAGAAGACGGGAGAAAGTCAGCCTTTGCTCGAGAAGAAAGGTAAAAGTAATAGACTAAAACAATGTGCAAGATATGTTATGTGCGGACACGCGAGTCACATGACATGTGCGACCGTGAGAGAGAGAGAGAGAGAAAAAGTCATATTCGACCCAGCTGCACCTCAAAACATCACGACCAATTAATTTACTCACTTTAAGTCGAATCCAAGTGGTCTATGACCGAGCAATAAAGGAATAAAAAACACAGGAGTTTAAAGCTCCTTGACTCTTGCCACCACAACAGTCGTCAATTAAGAACACTGTAGCTTACAATGCAACTTGCTTATCCTGCCAGCTCCATGAGATATAAGTAAAATATGCCCTCACATTCCTGCTAGCAAAAGAAGTGCCCTATCAACAACATTTGCAACGGTTTATTTTGATTTTGACATTTATTTTATTTAATTATAAAAAAAATGTTTTACTGAGGCTATTTGCATTTTCCTTGTTTTCAGTTCAATTAGGATATGTTTAAAGTCAAAAGTCATGGTTTCAAATGTTAAATAAGTGCATGTTGCAGTTCTTAAATCAATTAATAATTGTCTAATAATTGTGATTACACAATGTCAATCAAAATAATCATGATTATGATTTGTCAAAATCGAGCAGCCTAACCTTGCAATGTCCATGGTTTAGATCAATTATACACAATTACATTATTAGAACTGCAGCTGCAGTCTGTTTAGGTCCGTAGACCGGTTAAATTCCCACATTAACAGATTATTTGCTCCATGTTTGCTTATCTAAAGTATAATGACACAGTATACATCCATACATGTGTGGTGACATGATTTGTTTAATTTGTGCACTTTAATTTGTAAAAGTGTTGCATACATTAAACAAAACTAGTTTGACATTTATATCCCCTTGTCTATATATAGAATGCCCTACACTGAAGAGACCCCTGCCCCCTCCCGCTGTTAAAAAGTAACTAGTAACTTGTACTTTAAGTACATTTTAAATCAGCTACTTTTTCACTTTTACTTCAGTAGATTTTTCGACTAGTACTTTTACTTTTACTTAAATAAAATTTCATCCAAGTAATCTTACTTTTACTTGAGTAGAATATTTTTGTGCTCTTTCCACCTCTGGACAGTACAATATAAGCATTGACAAGAATGTGAGTCTGGGTACATCTAAATGTGAATGTTAGGGCTTATCTACCCCAACATGTACCCATCATCAAGGGGTGAGAGGGAACAAAAGCAGCTGCTGAAAGGAGATGAGATAGGAGCAGACAATGGATTAATGAGGCCTCGGCCGTGACCTCAGATGAGCCCCAGATGGGTCAAAGGTCTGTGCACTAAAGAGCAGAGGTGAATTTATCCAGAGAAATGTGTGTAGGTAGGTAGCCTGCTGTGTGTCTGACTGTTGTCTGGCTGCTCCCTTCCACACTAGTAATCTCTAACTGATTGAGGTCTGCTTAAAGTGAGGTTTGGATGGCGCTCCTGGAACACATCACCCAGTTAAAGGCTGAGCTCTCATTCTGGAATCTCATTTCAAAGCAATGCAGTTAATTCAAATGTATCAAGACATGTCTTAGTCTGAGTCTTGTGTGTTATTATATCCACCAGCAAAGAGTTTCCCCTTTGCACACCCACATTTCCAGTTCCTTTTTTAAAGTAGTCAAAACTTCTCTAAGAATGTGGACATATGCACAAATTAATCCCTATCTCCATCTCTGTGCCCTGCCTTGTGTAACTCCCTTCTTCCGTGTGAAAAATGTGATGAAGAAACATGGAATCTTAAACATCCACAACCCAAATGAATTGTTGTCAGCATCTGCATATAGCTATGACCATATAGTGTCGAGAACATGCACTAAACATATATAAAAATGTTGGCAGCACACAAGCAAATATCTTTCCTCGCACATTTGCTTCTCAGAATCTCCTGCACACAGCACTTAATGTGCTTACAAAGCAGAAGTAATGTGCCAGGGATAATACATGCACATTCATAATCTATTTTATTTGTGGTTTCTTCTGTATTCAGTTTACTCTCAACTTGAAAGAGGAAAACAACAAACAGGAGTACATACAAGACTGGGAGAGATGAAGTGTCACTACAAAATATTTTATGCAGAACACCATGTTGCTGGCTTAATAGTTGTTAATGGACTTTTAGAAACAAACAGTTGTTTTTTCTCAGAGGATTTGTAAAAAAAAGTTTTGCACCCGAAGAGCAGTTTAACAGGAACCTTAATTGCAGGTGTTAGGTTCAAGGTGTGTTATTGTCTAAATGTGATGTATGCTAACCTTTTCATGTGGTGAACACTGAAAATAGGACATCTGGTGTGTGGTGTTGCGCCATAACCCATTTAGTGCTTGAGGAAAGTGAGGTTTCTTCGGCCACCGCACTACTTTTTACAGTTCATACTGGTTGTGCCAGACCATATTAATGAGTATTCAGGCGTGGCCTGAAATAGCTTACCAAAAACAAGTGGGTTTTGTTCCAGGAAAAATGTTTGTCAGTTGACATAAACTGTTGATTTTATTGACCTTGAAAACAAAAAAGTGTTTAGCTCCAGTTCTCCACACTGAGTCAAAGCGGATCTTGCCGTGGTTTTTGTGGAAGTCTTGGTGCAGTAATTATGGACACATGCAGTAACAAACAAAGGCAGTGCATACAGTCAGACAGTGAAGACACCAGTTTTACTGGCATTGCTCTGATAAGTGCCACACTGACGTCAGTCATAACCCATTACTTATAAATAATTTTATAGCTTCATTTCTGGAGTTTCCTTTTTTATTTGTAATACTTGAGGGGACTGTTAGAAACTGCATGATGGTTGGGGAGTGGTCTATATTGAAGTTAAATGAACTGTATGCAATTATAGAAAATACTCTTAACTGCTTTCTTGAAGAGTTAGATTTTATGGTACATACAATATGAGTACATGCAAAGCTATACAGCCAGCAGACAGTAATCTTAGCCTACGAAAACGACTGGAAAAAGTGGTGACATAAGTCTTGGTCAGCCAATTAGTGAACTTTGCAGTTGGACGTTGGGACAGAGCCAGATAGACTTTTTCCGGTTGCAGGCAGAAGGCTCTTTGGTGCTTTTCAGAAAAGCCTTATGGACCATAGAGGTCAGCCATGATGGGTTTTGCCTAATTTCTCTCTCTCTCTAGGTCGTCCTCAGACAAGCCCTCCATCGTTGCTTCCAGTCATCCCGATTCTCCATACATCTGGCCAGTTCATTGGTAATTGGCATTGCCCAATTTGCATAAACTGCAATACAGTCAAGTGATATTTACTTTATGGATTTCCAAACTATCATCACCAATTGGTACACAGCCTTAGGGGACCCAACCCAGGTCTACATCATTTTAGCGAGATAGCTTAAGAATAATGGCCGTCATTGAAGAAAATGTCTTCACAAGAGCAGGCCTTTGCTGCTAAATTGCCATGACTGTTTGACCAACTGTCCAATCAGCCCCACACTTTGGACTTATCTTCAGAAACAATGCATTTTGAGCCAGGTTGACAGGGTACGCCACAAATGCACGGCAAGCAAATAGTTAGTATTGAAGGGTCGTATCAAACCTCTTGTCCTCTTGATAAGTAAGGCTTGAGTTCAGACATAGAAAAGGTGTTAATGTTAAGTATGTCTGGCATTTGTAGGAAGACAAAATAAAATAAACAAAACACACTAGTCCATGATTTACTTAGAGAAACACAACTGATTACGGATACACCGAAAGTATGACTCATGCTCTTAATTGTCTGAGCTGGATACAGTATGTGCGACTTTCTTAAACATTTGGTCTCAATTAAAGATTTTTTTCTATTTAGGACATAAAGCTGGTTTCTTTCTTACATTGATTGAATGTTTCTTCAGATGGGTTAAGCAATTAATAACAGGGTTTTAACACAAGAGCTAGTCCTCGTTGGTCACAGACATTCATTCCATATAGGATTTTGAGGAACCTTTAACTTTTGTTGAGCCACTTTAAGTAGACTGTCAAAAAATGGAGGCAGCCACGACAAGCTGACCATGGTGGTCCTGCCCTGGAGCAGTATGGGAGCACGCTATCTCAATTTACCAGTCACATTTCATATTTCATATAGACACGTACACATAACCATATGCAGAGCGACTCACATACACACAGACACACACACACACACACACACACACACACACACACACACACACACACACACACACACACACACACACACACACACACAGACACAGACACACACACACACACACACACATACACACACACACACACACACACAGGCGCCATGCACTCACATACGCCAACGAGCACTGCATACATTTACACCCACAGTAACTCTGAGAAAAGTTGTTTTCCCAGTTTAAGCGATTTTATGCAGAGAGGTTTTCCTTAAGCGAAACCAGAGCGGTTGTCTGAATTGATGCAATGTACAGCACTGTAGTTTGGTTTCCCACAGCGATTGAAGCTTTGCCACAAATCCACCCTTGCACTTTAGATTTGTTGCAGAATGATATGTGTATGAAATTTCTTAAATCACAAACGAGTGGGCTGAAGAAATACAAATACATTAACATTATTGTCACCATTGTTTTCATATCTATCTGTATTTTGTCTAACAGACAAATTGTTTTGGCAGGCGCCAGACTGCATTTAAAAAACAGCCTTTTCAAGAGGCCTGGATTTTCAATCTTATGCTTTTTACATAAAAACACTAATGTCGGTGTGCCAAGTATGACGGATGACGACGCACAGGAGGATACATGGATATAGCAATATAGGTCGGTGAGTTCTTTAGTCCTGTGCTCATGTGCAAAAACATGACAACATTCACCTGAAAGCACATAAACACAATACACACGCATTCATAGGCACACACCCAGACCTGCGCTTGTATTATGTGACGGTTACCATGAAGATGAATGAGAATACACATGGGGCCAGATGGTCACGTCCACATATCACTTCAGAGGCGTAACCCATTCCTCCTCTTAACCATCTGTGACTGCAGACCTCTGGTCCGAGCTGGGTTTCCCATTACTGACCCTATAACTAAAATATATGTCCTGAAGCTAAATCACAGGAAGTGAAGAAAGCCAAAAACGGTGACCATGTAGCATCTTTGATAGCAATTTTATATCCACCTGGGCTTGGATGATACATTGGGATTTCTGGCATTATTTTTCGGAAACGAGAGAATGTCTTTACCACGCTTGGGTGCTTAGGACACTCATGCAAAACGTGCACCTACTTAGGGCTTCACCTGAGGGTTAGCAGCACTCAGTAGGAGAGACTAATGGAGTGTAACAGAATATATACAGATTTATTTCCACTATCTATAAACATATGTTAAAAGTGGTTACAAGTACAGTTTACCTATGTGTTAAGGTGTGCCCAGCGGGTTTCATACCATAATGTTCGCACTCAGCAGACACAGCTCAGCCAACCAAAACACACCTGGCTTCTCAGTCAGAGTCGTGCTGCTGCCTGTCTGTCTGTTTTACAATTCCTTCCTCTGGGGCTAAGAGTGACCTCCTCTCCCGGCCTGCGTGGTAAAACAATGCAACAGTAGCACTCTGATAGAATCTGCACAAACATGATAAATATGTTCTGCTCTGACTGTGTTGAGCCGCTAACATTATATCGCAGTGAACTGTAATTGCTGATCAATGGCTAAGGAAACAAGGACTTCTACCTGCATTGAAATGATGACTGATTACTCTATAGTCAGTGTACGCCACTGGGACAGACTTCACTGGCCATATGATAGCCACCTGTGTAAACGGTTGGAGTATCTAGTGGCTATGAAACACTGGAGCCTCAGAGTGCTGCTTCTGTTGCCGCGGGAGACCAGGGGCCTGACCTCTCTTTAGCAGAGGGGAGCCAAACAGCCTGTCAATAGTAGACCTACGCTAACATACACACCATTTCATGCATAAATACATGTCATACACTCTGTGTCATGCCTGAACACATGTATGCATACACACCCATTTGTCAATCTGACTTTGGATCTCTCCATTTCCTTTTCCTTCTTACTCTTTTACACTGTATCAATGCAGCTATATGCACATAAATATTGCCACTTGCGTGAGCATAGCCATTTTTCAAATATTTGTTGGGGTGGGGGGGGGGGGGGTGCACATGTCTGTCTCTGCGGGGTCAAACAGGAGGTGAGGGAGGCTGTTCTGTTGAACAGGGGGTGGTGGATATTGACACAGCATTGACATGAATGAAAATATTTTGCTGTGGTCAGAGAGCATGAAAGGAACACCGGCAGACATTTGGACATGGCTTATTCAAACAAACGCTAGACATCAGCACTCAATCAAACTATTTTTTCACACGCTTGGGCTTCCTAAAACAGCAGCTAAACGAAAGAGGGCATTAAGCGATGTGACAGGCTGCAGGCAGGTCACATTGCGTGCCCACGGTTGTTACCATCGTTGATATTCGAAGCATTCATGGAACTCAAAACAAATATTTTGCATTACAGGCTGAATTAATATTTAAGGTATTGGTGGAATCCCAGGGACGCATGCCACGTACTGTAAGTGGACAGACTTTCAATGGTGGGGAAAGAAAGAGTGTGTTTTAAGGCTGCTGTGCATGGGAGGGCCCTTGGTACAAGCTCCTAGCACAGTCAGAATCATACTAATGGAAACATCAGTGGCTGAAAGTACAACACAAATCAAGAAGTGGGGAGGAAAGCGGGGAGAGGGCGGGGGGGCAGGAGGTTAGTTCAAAGGCGTGGATAGGTGGAGGATTGAGCTGTTGTAGTTTCTGGGCTGAATCTGACTGATTGACATTGTTAGACTGGTTGAAGGAAGGAGAGACCCATTTAGTCTCTGAGGGGCCAGTCTGAGTAAGTGGATGCTGTGTCCACTGTTCTTTGTGCATTAGCTTCTTCAAATGGCTATTAATCTGATGTAGTGGCTTAAGAGATCGGAAAAGAAAATCTTTCGGGCACCTCTCATCATGATGTGAGACTTAAATATGCTCTTATATTAATGCTTAGTTCAAAGTGATGAAAAAGTGCGTCACAGTCAGTCGGAAAGTGTCGGCTACACAGGGGAGCTGACGTTGAACAGTTGTCTCACCCTCATCGACAGATGAGAGTCTATAATTGCACCATGCAATGGAATAACAGAGATATGTATGTTACGAGACCACCACACACACACAAAGTCCTTCTGTTCTGGTGTGGAACAGGTGCAACGTGGGAGTTGGAGCCTTCAGATCCCAGGGTGGCGCAAAGGGGTGGGAGTGCAGCTGCTACACACCCCATACAATAATTTCCATATTGTATGTGTCTTTATGTATAGGCCTGCCATTTGCTGATGGGTATGCATTCACACTCATATTCACTTTCCGTATATTTCTCTCTTCGCCATTATTATCTGCCTCCCCTTTAAGCTTTTCATCCAAACTATTCTGCCATTTTTCGTTGCATTTTGTTTGTTACATTGTAGCAATTTTGTGTTTGCTGTTGAGGCTTTGCTGATGATAAATGTGGAGATGAGTTCTGAATTCTGAATTCCATTGGGAAATGTTCTTTTTTAACACTTGGTTTTGCAGGACAATTATAATCAAATGTGAACGGGACACACAGCAAGACAAAAAGACACGTCTTTTTTATGGACTTATGGAATGCTTCCACTTTAAGGATCAGCATGACTCAATGTTGGTGTCACCACAGTCATGAGAAAGAGACAGAGACAGAGAGAAACAGATGTATGACAGAGAGCTTTAGAGAGCTTTACTAAAGACAGACGACACTTTTCTATAGTAACTGGACGCCTGTGGGACTTTCCTGTGGGACACGTCACGTCTTGTAATTTCTTTTTTTGAATATGTGTTTGTGTGTGTGTGTGTGTGTGTGTGTGTGTGTGTGTGTGTGTGTGTGTGTGTGTGTGTGTGTGTGTGTGTGTGTTTGTTAATCATATTCAGAAAGCTTTGGACCTTGAGATAAACAAAATACTCATAGCATGTCTATGAGTTCCACATGAATATTTTAAGCAATACTGGCAACACCTGAATACATTTACCAACATATACACACATGTAGTACTGGAAGACAAAGACCAGATACACACTTATTTCAACAGGATTTAGTAGCATAGAAAGAGGAAGAAGGAGAAAAAAGGGAAAAGCTAGACATGTTATCACACATCAAGGAAGAAAGTGCTGGACACAAGGACAAACTAATAACCGGCTTTGAGGTGTGTGAGAGATGGCTAGATAAACACAAGAAGACATTTAAAATGGCAGCTTGAAGAAAATTGTATGAAAGAAACCTTGAACGCTTTTACAAAAAAAAAATCCATGGTAACATAATGACTATCCGCGTGAAAACAAACATAAAGAAGGCAATAATTGAAAATGAAAGAAGTGCCAGAATGAAGAGGCTGAAATCCTTGTCCATGTTCCACGCAAGTAAGGTAGGAGAAAAAAAGAGGTGGTGAAGGAGGAGGAGAAGGGGAGAGGAGAGGAGAGGAGAGGAGAGGAGAGGAGAGGAGAGGAGAGGAGAGGCAAGGGGGGGATGGTCTGTAGTGTTACATGAGAGGCAGTATGACTAAGGGGAGAGCCTGGGAGAGAGTCATACTGAGTCTGCCTGGGAGACACAGCACTCTTAATTCAGCTGCCTGGGAGGGAGAGAGAGAGAGAGAGAGTGAGAGAAAGAGAGAGATCTCTACGGCAATCTAGTGGAAGGAGCAGGCAATTTTCAGCACTTTAAGCTGATACACACTCTCCACGGTACAAACCACACACACACACACACACACACACACACACACACACACACACACACACACACACACACACACACACACACACACACACACACACACACACACAGAGGCTTTCCCTTAGACACATCACAGCAGGGCAGGTGGCCTCTGCCCTGATCAGCAGCTGTGGCAGAAGCCATCTTAACTGACTCACTGAGGTTGGAGCTGAGGTTTTGGATCCTCCCTGACCGTTGGAGCGTGAGCAGAGTTAGGAGCAGGGGAGACCGCACGCCAGGCACGAGACTCCTCAGTCCTCCCCTCTCCCACTCACTCTGCCTTCTCCTGGGCTCCTGTCCAGAGAATGACTGGCTCCTGTGGACCCAAGAGCAGGAGAAACACAGCCTGAGGGAACACTACTACAGCAGCTCCAACCCTCAACCTGCCTGCCTTCCTGCTGGGACAGACAAATGCATTTAGCTTTCCCCAAATAAAAAGCTCATTTACTTTTGAGCGATTTTTTTGTTTGTTTTAGCTGTCATCAGATTAGGAATACTTCTAAGGTCTAAGCTGACCATAGAGACAGACAGACAGACAGACAGAAGGACAGACATATGGACAAGAGAGCAGTGGGCACTGCGGCGTGAATGTAGCAACTGGACTTCTCTTCTCTCCCTGGTTACTGAGACCAAACAAGGATAATACCCAGAGCACTGCTACCCTGTCCACCGAGTTAGTGGGTGGATGCAGCTTTCAGCAGACTGCTATAGGGGAAGGCAGAGACTGTATAGAAGCTGCAGAGATACACCTAGTTCATCCCCCGGTGGAGCTGATCATCAGGAAAAGGATCGGTATACCTTCAAGCTGACTTTTGCTGGATCGTTATCTTTTAAAGAATACATTGTTTTTGCAGGAATTCGAAGGGCAAAGAACTGTGGACTTTTTTTTGTTTCTTTTCATGGACTTTGCTGCCTATGTTGAGTGCACTTGCAGGTTTACTGTGTAGATGAACACAGGATGTGTGTCTCAATGAGGATGGCAGAGTGCATAAGGACTGTGTTTCTGACACTGATGCTGCTGTATCTTGTTCTGCTGGGCACGACGCTCACAGCACAGAGCATTTATCCAAGGATTCGGCTCTCCCACAAAGGTAAAGAAAGAACCTTATTGTACCAAATTAATTACCCAAGTACCTAATTATCTTTAATATACTTGGGCAACTAATAGGTGTGATACAAGTGCAAATGCTCTCTGGTGTTGCACCAATATAAAACAATGACAGGCTTTAGGTGACGCAGCACAGCGTGTTTTATTGTTTACAGTAGTGAATGCTGCCTCAACTGAAGCTAGCACTCTCTGTTCAGTGCCTTCAATGCCTAATGAGAAAACGACAGGTGGAACAGAACAGACATTTCCCTTTGAGATGTATGTAAAAGAGAAATGTTTATGTATGCAGAAAATGCACCAATACAGAGCACACATACATACGTACATACCACAGCCCGATGGTCCCACAGTCCTATGTTCCTTAAATTGGTAATAAGGTTCAGGCATCACAGCTGGATGGTTAGGGTTAGGGTAAGGGGACAGGGAGAGGTTAGAATATGAGTGAAACACACACACACACACACACACACACATACACACACACATATTCCCTACAGTTAGATTACTTAGAAAATGTGGGACCATCGGGCTGTGGATACATAGACACGCTCCCAGGGAATTTAACATACAAAAAAAATAGTTCAGAGAAGTGACACCTTCTGTGAATGTTTAAAATAAGCCGCAGGTTATCCATCGCATGTAACAAGATGGTCATAGAAGATTTATGTTGAAGCCTGAGAGAAACCATGCAGGGTTTGGTCTCGTAGAGCTGACTTCTACTCTGACTCCGTGAAGTGCATACTTTTCTCGCTCAGTGTTGATGTTCAAGGACCCTCCTTGCGGTTTGTTTTGATCCCCTGGCCATGGTGGCTGAGAATTTACAATGTGGCTTTCTTTCATGCCATAGTGGCAGGGAGATAGAGGAGTTATTTTGGGGATGGGAATGGATGAAGCTGTGCATGTGTCTGAGGGAGAGACAAGTGTCTGTATATGCCTGTTTACGTGTGCGTGGGAGTTTTGAGATATGGATGTCGAGCAATGGTATGCGGAGTGAATATTGTGTATCTCTTTGGCAATAATGAGGGGTTTATCTTTTTCATCTTTTTCATCTTTTGTAGACACACTCTTGAGTAAATATTGCTTTTTTTCTCACAGTTTCTTTGATCTCAATATCAACAGAATGTGGTGATTCCACATAAGCCTGTTAGTCTTGGTTGAATATACGTGTGGAATGTGTATGGTCAATAACTCATAAATACGGTCCTGTGAGTTTGTTATGAGAGTTGCAAAGTCAGGCTGAAACCTCTTTTCGCAAAGTTGAATCTGTCAGCCACAATCAAATAAACTGAATACAGTATAACACAGTTTCCAAGCGAAAGGTAATAGAAATTAAAGTAAAACATGTGATGGAATTCATGGACAAACTGAGAGAAAAATATGAGAAAAAGAAATTAGCAAGCTTGGCTACAGCATGACAAAGTTTATACAGTATATGAATAAATGCGACCAGACCACTGCTGATGTGCTCAGTCATCAATGCCAAATCAGTATTCGTTATGCTCGTGACTATCGTATATCAACCGATTCATTAACCGCCCGAGGGGAAAGCCGCCACTGTGATTGACATCCTCCCTCCCTCTCTTTCCTCTGATACATGTTCCAGCTAGCACAGAGCGCCATGAAAAGCCTGCAGTTGGATCCTATCATTATGGAATGAAAAACATCTAAGCCTTAATATATGCCTCATGGGCTCTGCGAGTGACTCTTGCACACACCCATGAGTTCACACACATACATACACAGAGAGACATATGCACACATCCACAAGCAGAATAGTGTGAATTCCTTACACACCAATGACTTGGATGCAGTTCAGGGAGATTGAGAGGGATGTGGTTTTAACTATTCACCCTTAGGACTAATATAATATTACCATAACATCTGGCACCAAAGCACGGTGAAAACAACTAGATTTCCCTCTTTGATAGGAAGACTGATCGTGGAGGTAAAATGTTAACAATGTCAGTAAAGATATATTTTTACCCTGCTTCTGCTCAAAGGAGCAAATACAGAGTGTTGGATCAATAGAAATCCCAATGAAATACCAGATCAACTTTCTCCTGGTTTCTTGGAAGTAATTCCCTTGGGCACATCATGTGTTTCAAGGACGTCCTTCTGACCGTGCAGTATGGATTTCTGTACTATGCTTTGATGTTAGGCACACCCCACACATGGTGTGGAATTATTATTCACTCACACTTTCATCTATTCCCCATCTTCTTGTCTAGACTTCTGGACCAGTGAAGATTATTCTTAATTTCCACATTTATTTCACCATCAGCAGTCATCCTTTCCTTTGCTTACACCACCAATTAACCACAGTTCCAAAAGGTTATTACCTAAATCACATGCAGGATTGAGTTACCATGACAGACTCTCCTCTGTCTGTAAAGCGAATTGACCTTAATCTTTGACTGCACAGCTTCCATAATCTCCAATTGCTTGGACTTTAGGCCAATCAAACTCCCTAAATCCTGTAGATTATTACGTGTATAAATGCCTTGCTGGGAGATGTGCTCACTATAAAACCTTAAATTAATTAAAGGTGCTCTGTGGAACTTTCAGTATGTGTTAATTCTTGCACCCCCTTTGGACAAAAAAGGTAGTGTTTTACTACGCAAGCCGTAGTTCCTGGGTGAGCGTAACCATGACAAAGGTATTAAGAAAAACTATATAAAAATAGCATTCTTTGCACTGATGATCTTGTTTGCTGTTACATGTCATCGTAGCACCTTTAAATTGAAATGTGAAATGTGTTTGTTTTACATTGTTTGCCTTTGTACACAGATCTGTGAGATTAAAATATCTATAGTTAAATGCTTGTCACAGCAGTTTCAGAGCCTGACCTGTGGACAGAACTTAGTGCTTCTAACGACAACCATCAATTCTGTTGCTAATGAAGCTGTGGCACAGCAAGTACCTGTCAGAGTCCAAGCGAGCTGCAGGTAGATGGCACAGACATACGTTGCTTGGCTTGAGCTGAAGAGGTGATGGAGTACTCTTCGTTGTGGGGACGACCCTAGTATAGGATCAAAGTCAAAGACACTTCCGTGACGCATAGTTTATTATGCTAGCTTACTCATTTTTACTTGTCAGTGCAAAGAATTGGGTAAGACAACAACATTAAACCTAAAAATGCATATCCAAAATATGTGCTTTTCCTTCTGTTTTCGCAGAACAACAAAATAAGTTTATCACATTCCTGTTTAATGAGTTGACAGGTTATTTAAGTGAACATGCTTGGGTCGCGAGTCGAGTAAAAGTGTCTAAGAGAGCAGCTGTTGCAAACACGCATGACACAACTTGACCATTTAAGACAATGTAAGTTGACGAGGCATTCCCTTGGCATGTCTGCCAAAATATGTTTTCTTAAAAGTCACAATGATTTAGTAAGTCATATTATATATTTTTCTTAGGAAAGGTGTAAAGTTGTTAAGTTAAGTTAGCCCTTGATTTTAAGCTGTTCTGATAACATCACACTGTATATGTCCATGAATAGATACATGCTCTCCCCTTTTCAACGTTTTCTCATAGAACATTTAAAAAATATATGATTAAAGCACCAGGCAGCTGAATTGACTTGTGTGCGAGACATACATTCTAATTCTAAAATGTAATGCGAATATGCGGGAGCATGTGAAGCTTTTGCAAATGCTGAATCCTTTTCAGACATTTAATTTCTTCGGCACTTCACTGTAACATTGTGGGATTTAAGCAGAAGAGGTGAGGTGCCTGCACGTGTGAACACGGGGATAACTCAGGTAGCAATTACTGGCATATGAAATTCCCCTTTGAGCTATAATTTTAAAGTGTGTGTTCCAGACGAAAAAACAACGTAAACTTTCTCAATATATTTTTACAACCTTGAAATGATGTGGCTGTAGGTGACTTTCTTCAGAAGGTGCAGGGGAATACCAGTTTGGCCTAAAGTTGTGTCTGCCTGAAATGTAATGAAGAAGGGGAATTTTGAAGATTTTTTTTCTATACAAATCTAATGTGAAAAGTGAGTGGTTCCATTAACCTTCTTCCGCCCACATGTGCAGAGACCTATAATTAACATTTACCACATTGGATCGTGGCCATGAGGTGGTAGACCGTACATCAAACCACTGGAAAATGGAGGGCATGGTGATGATTAGATAAATCGCCCCCTTTTAGGTCAGCAAGGGAAAAATCATATTTTTTCAACCCCTTCCCCTCCCCTCCCCTCTCCTTCTTTCTCTCTCTCTCTCTCTCTCTCTCTCTCTCTTTCACTCTCTCTTTCTCATTTGTAGATGTACATCTCAGCGTCCCTTTCTCTCCCATTGTGTTATGTGTGTGCTCTCTAGTTCATTAATGAGATGTCCAGAGGGGAAGGCAGCTGGTGAAACTCTAATATCCTTTCTGACCTTTTCCCTGTGAAGGGACCAAGGAGAGGAGATGAGTTAAGTTTGTGAAATGGGAAGAGTAGAGAGAGAGAAAGAGGCCACAAATACTGTTTGAGTCTTCAGAGGGTATGCTGCAATGATATAATGGAGGGTGAAATATAAAAAGGGGGATGAACACTTTGAGACAGGAATACAAAATGGATATTGCTGGCAGTTTAAAGTAGAGCACAGCTTGAATAAATGGAAAAACAGACACATGTACAATAAACTTGTATCTGTAAATTTAAATGACTTAACCTTTAAGTTAAGCAGTAACACTTTATAATAACTATCCGTTGTAACTTGTTAATAGATCATTAGTAAACTCTTAATTAATGATTATTAATGATTTGTTAAGTGTTTGTTAGCAGTTTGTTAAGGATTTATAACAATGGTAGATAGTTAATAGCTTAATAATTGAATCAGTTCATCTGGGAGGTAATCCGAGATACCGACGAGGCTGAAATAGGCTATAGACTATAGACAGTGCATGGGCAACTGAGGGCAGCCCCATTTTCAAATATTTTTAAATAAACTCAATACACACTGTGCATGCCATGGACTTGAACGTGACGTGATCAGTTAATCTCGGATTACCTCCCAGATGAACTGATTCAATTATTAAACTATTAACTTATTGGTTAACTTATTACTATCTACCATTGTTATAAATCCTTAACAAACTGCTAACAAACACTTAACAAATCATTAATAATCATTAATTAAGAGTTTACTAATGATCTATTAACGAGTTACAACGGATAGTTATTATAAAGTGTTACCAGTTAAGCTACTTAAAACGAGCAAACTTTTTTTCTGTGCAAACGTTGCTCTACACATATTCAGTCCGAAAATCAGTTTACACCACGTGAGGCTTTTGACATACAGCTATGCATTGACACTCAGTAATCAATGACGAATGCATTGGGATTCAAGTTCATATTAGATGTAATGTATGGTTGAGGAAGTATAGTTTTGGATCAATGGGATACACTTTTATTAAATGTCATTCACATACAGCGCTGCCTTTATCTGGAAAGCATATTTAAACATGACAAGCCATACTGTACATGTTTGATTAAGAGATGTACATCTGTTTGGGCCATTGCCAAGGTATTCTATTGATTTATAACTTAATAGGTCGCAGCTTTACACTTGGTCTTTATTCCAGATGAAACAAACGTTGCTCTCTCTCTCTCTCTCTCTCTCTCTCTCTCTTTCTCTCTCTC